>JASCZW010005841.1:0-30000 GCA_034211315.2 Aedes japonicus
AATATCCTAAATGATAAGGCTCTCAAGATACAGCTGGAGCTCATATGCATACCAGCGCCGCGTAGAGAATGAATTCTGATTTTATTGACTACTATCATAGAGGGCTTTACCACTAGAACAAGTTTGATGAAGCAAACAACGTCCTAACTAGAAGCAATAACAAATTGGAAGGTCATATGCACATTAGCGCGGTGGAGTGAGTGAGTTCAGAACTTATGAGATCATCTTTACGAATACTTTACCACTATGGCAAATTTACAGAAAACTTATATGTCCTAACTGGCGAGACTCTCGAGATATACTAGGATAGAATCAATTACCCCTTATCCTAGAGCACTCTTTTAAAGTAACTCGAAAGTGAAGCGCCTCTAGTGGTTAAATTATCAATTAAACCGATGATAATGACAACTGAGATATACCTCATTCCCCCAATTTGTGAAAATCCCAAAAGCTGTGGATATCGTTCTTCACGGTTTGGCCGAAAAGAACGAAATCTTAAAAAATGAGACCAAAAATAACGAACCCGAAAAGATTGGTACCTGACTGGAGTCTCCTCTGAAAGCCTCTGTCATACTTCGTCGTAAACACACAAAATAACTTGAAACTCGTTTTCTTCTTTTGATCTATCAGTACAATTTATTTATTTATTTTAATTCGATTGTACTGAAATAGCTTCTTGAGTATATTTAAAAAAGATTACAACGATCATTGTGAAAAATAAGATTCAATCAATGCAACTTTATTGCCATGGAACTTGCCCTTCATTACAAAAGTATTCAGTGAATTCCTTTCGAATGGCGCTTGCTTCGCCGGTGCATCTTCGCGCAATCGGTTGAATTGGGCACAGGAACTCCACAGCTTCTCTTCGCCAGCTTCCATCAGGTATTGTTTGCGAGTCGAAAGTTCCTGGAGGAGCGTACAATTTACAACTCTCTCGTGAAAGCAAAAAATTATGAAGGACACACACTGCGTGGACTATCAAAGAAACTCTGTCTGGAAAAAGCTCTGATGTCCGTCGCAAAACTCGGAATCGAGCCGATGCAATCCCGAAAGCATTTTCAACTATTCTTCTTGCTCGGGACAACCTGTAGTTAAACACTCTTTTGTCTTCATTCTGGTTTCTGCACGAGTATGGTTTCATTACGTGTTGATGAAGCGGAAAAGCGTCATCCGCCAAAATCACATATGGAACGGGTTTGGTTCTCGGGAAAAGTGGTCTTGATGATGGGATGTGAAGCTCGTTCCTGAACATCGACTTCGCAAATGAGCAATCGGCGAATACCTCACCATCACTAATCCTGTCTTTCGCTCCTATGTTGACATAAGTAAATTTATAATCAGCATCCACCAAAGCCCTTAGAACTATGCTGAACTGCTTTTTGTAATTAAAATAATCGCTGACACTCCTTGCAGAGGCTTTTATAGTAACGTGCTTTCCGTCTAACGCTCCTACACAATTGGGAAATTGCCATTTTCCCTCAAAACCACGGGAAATTGACAGCCACTCCTCTTCTGTTGATGGCATCTGTAAATAATGTACAAATTTTAAATGAACGTATCATTGGATTTACAAAATTGTTTTGTTGTTCTCAACACATAGTTTGAAACCTCGAAGAAATTAATTTCCTTGACTTCCCTAAAACTCCCCGAAGAACGTCTCTGAGCTACTCTGAAGTATTTTCCTGAACTTCTTTGTGGAGCTTCCCTTTACTTCTCTGAAAGTTTGACCTGAAATTCTCAGATGAATTTCCCTGAACATCTCTGAAGAACTTCCCTGAAATTCCTCTGAAGAACTTCCCTGAAGTGTCTCTGAAAAACTTCCTTGTAAATCATTTGAAAAACTTCCCTGAAGTGCCATAATCACTACTATACTATCCCTCAAGGATTCTAAACATTGATTGGTAGTATACCTAATAAAAACGAATATAAAATTACCTTCAGAAATTCGTCCTTCAACGTTACGTAAATAGCATCCACTGTCTCGATTTTTATTTTGCTAAAAGTTGACCTTCCCAAGCAAAATAAATACATCAAGGATGTGTAACTGTCTCCTGCAATTATCAAGCATTTTCAAATAAACTAAACAAAAGTTGTTTCGTAACAAAAAACGTTTTACATGTAGCGAAATATCTCAGAGTCAATGCCAATCTCGTTTTCGGAGTTATAGCTTTACGCATATTGGTATCCTGCTTGAAAATAAGTGGCGAAACTTTCTCCAGCTGAAAGTCTGTCTTTGTCATTCTGACGAAATTACGATAGTATTCCGGATCTTCATCACCTCGCTCTTTCAGCAGATTCACCTCAATTCGCAAGCCTTCGTGACGAGCGATCCACGATTTTGTCCAGACTTTGCGAGTTTTTCGTTTAATCCGCCTTTTCAGTATGATATACGAAGCAACTGCAGCCATTTTTTCCTTTCTCTGTTCATAGCTACCGAATGTGCCCATGATTATATCCGGATTTTATTTTTTAGAAGCTTACAACTTAATAAATGTGACCACAAAAAAATTCAACCGTGTGTACAGCGAAAAGAAATACTTCATAGCACTATGTCAAAGATTTCTATTACATAGCTACTATAACTTCATAGCTTATATTTTTGCAAAACTGTTTCTCGTATTTCATAGAACTATGACATAGATATCTATCACGGCTATGTTATAGTGAACTATAAAATAGATTTCAAGCTCCGTGTGGCGGCACCTTTGAATTTCGTAAAAATAATGAGCAGTCAGATTTTCAACACAATTGCTTACCTTTGCACTACAAATTCGTCGTATTGATCTAACCGTACCTGGGAATATACTCGAGCCAGACTCTAAGTTTTCTCTTTAATTGCACTGTATCCTCACACATTTTTGTTACGTAATTGCACAAACCATAAAAGGCACACTTCACTTATTACACTAGTCAGACGAGAATCTACGAATACGTGATAAATTACTAGAAATCTATGGGATTAATTTTCACAATAATTTAAATACGCTTGCACCTATTCTGAACCGTGTTTACAATCGACGTAATCGCTTGAAGTTGCCAAACTATTTTATTATGACTCTTATTCGTATGAAATGGGTTTGGCAGTACTTCAATATCACCATTTTTGTGGGAGTGCTACAAGTCGCCCAAAGTTGAACTATTTTATTTTTTCATAGATTAAATAAATAGTAACACACTTATAATTCTCGAGTAATTCCACAATTAATAATATTTTTCCATCTCTGTTGAATTTGGCGGCACTACTCACATACTGTATAGCATACACATCAACGCTAGTGTGCGTTTTCAATAATTCATAGAGCATGCTATGCCCAACGTTATGGTGAGTTTTGTTGTCAATATTCTCATAGAAGAATAACAAACAAACCTTTTCAATTTGTCTTGGTAATATGCATGCTACCCAACACACGTGAAGTGCTGTCAAATGATCTGCTTCATTTTTGGGTGCAGTAGTGAAGAGCGTTAACTTGTTTGTATTTTTTTCTTGATTAAAATCAGTACGATTAACATATGTACACAGATGGGATTAATGTTTTCCGTGATATTATTAATATAGGTACATACACAGAAAAAAAGAAACATTGAATTTTCTGCGTTATCTAATTTATGTGCAATTCTAGATTTGGCAAAAAATAATGGGATATTTTATGTAAGCCAGTTAACGCTTGATTCAAGCCTGTTTTTTGAAACATTGTAAACATTGTTGTATGGCTCATCAAAGACTACAACCAATTGTGTTGTTTACGCCTTCTTTGGCTTGGAATTAAACGAGAGGAAATTTTGCACGCTTGTTAAAAAAAAATTTTTTCGGTGTAGCAGTGGCAATTTTTCAGTATTAAATTAGAAGAAAATTATCGGAATCGAATCGAATTTGTGTGTTGTTAAACGATTAACGGTAAATTGTGAAATAACTTGTGTACTCAGTGTTCAGTATTCAGTGCATATTCACCGATTTCCACTAGAGGTCTGCTTATTTAGCTCAAGATAGGTTCCACTTCCCTAGAATAAATTTTAGAAAACTTAATGTAGTAGAAAGCGTGGAAGTTCGCAAACAAAATTCCAAAACTAAAATTAGTTCAAAAGATCAAGAAAATGAGTTTTGCTGTTTCAATTTTTACTTTAGTTCCCACAAACAATACACTACACGACACAACAACAAATGACTATCTACCGATCAGGTAGGAATTTATAAATTTTATAATAACAGAAACGACCAACTATCACATGGAATCTCACTTACCATAGATGTTCGTGATGATTCATTCCACTCGTCTTTCGCTGATCTGCATCATATGACGTGACAGACTTTCCTTACTTCAATCGACAATCCGTACTCGCACTAAACTTGCATCGTTTTCAATCAATTTACATCCACATCATCCGATTTCAGCTCGGTAACAACGGTTTGGAGTCTTTTCTTGATGAACGCCAACACCAAGCGAAACTGACGACCTCGATAGTTGCTATCTTCCAGCTTTTCCAAAAAGCACTTGAATGCTACGGATGTACTGCACTATCAAATTTCTTAGGAGTCTGCTTGGCCATCCAACTTTTGGAACGTCCGTAGTTCTAGTGGAATACACAACTGTTGTATTTAAAAGTTCACTGAAGAATAGGAAACGATTGTTATTCAATGTGACAGGATCATGAAACAATACATTGCTATGATGTCAATCTGGGTTCACTGGGTTGCTTCGATTCACGTGTGCAACAGAATCTGATGATCGCAAACTTTTGTCTAATAACATATAGCCATCGTAAAATGTCACGCTGGTCGAAATCACCAAATTTGGATTAATAAAACCCGAGTTCGGGTTTATAGAATCTGATGAAGTGTGCAAGTAGTAGAACAAACACGCGTCTCTGTTATAGGATAAGGTAAATCATTTAGAAACTCACATAATTCAACCACATGGTTTTGATCAGCCCGTTTGACAAAAATCTAAATCTGCATAGACATCCATCATCGTTCTACTTTCTATGACCCAGAGCAGGGCACTCCACTCGAGCAAACTAACAACTCGTTGATGAAATTTCAACTGTTTCATCACAAGGTCCCACTCAAAATCGCACGATCCGTAAATCCACACATTACGAAGCTCAATAGCAATTTGCATGAAAACTCCAATTATGTTTTTATATTTTAATCCCCATTCCCGGAGCACAGCCTTGAAACGCTCAGGCACTCCGGCTGAAATAGCACGTTTCAAGAACCGAGTATGATGATTCTACCGTTTCGATGGGGGCTAGGCAAAAGCATCATTCAGAATCCAATCGAATTAAAATTAAAATCGAAACGAACAACTATTAATATCCATTTATGAGAAAAATGCCCGACCGCACGTTGGGAACATCGTATCGATATGCGGAATTCTTACCACACGGACTCCCTCCCTCCGCGTGATTGCTGGATTTCGCAACAAAAAAAAAATAACCCTCGACAACGACGACGAACTACAGCAGCGGTGATGGCGACAACGACGGTAAGGCTGTAAATACTTTTGCGGTGGTGTACTTATTGGAAATGATTTTTTTACGACCCCTGCAATTGGGTTCCTGATCGGGAAATTCAAGTGAGGAGCTGGCGAACAACAAGCCCGCGACCATGTGTGTGATGTACAACTGGGTGAAGTCGAACATGACGCATTACATGGTTTTTGTGCCGCACGGATCGGTGATCGGGTGCTGCTGCTGCTTGAGTTCTGATGAGCTATTCCCACATATAGCTGGCTATATTACCATAAATGGATCAGACCGCAGACAGTCGCAGCGAATTAATCCTTGAATAATTGAAATCATCGCGGTGTGTTGTCGTTTGGGGTGTGGGGGAAAAAGTCGGTGGGTATCGCACGGTGGTGTTGCAACAAATGCAGCATCCATTGAGGCGAGATGCGAGGAAAGAACATAGGCAAAAACTGTAACATGACAGACGGTTGCGGTAGGTTATGTTGGAATCCAGCTGTTTGCACCATTGTGTATGGATGTTCTAGCCTTAGAACGATAATGATCTAATTCTGCGGCAGTGCAAGGTTGAGCTAACGATCTTATCTTCATCCTGGAATTCAATTGCTGTGTAGGTGAGCGATTTAAAGGCAAGCCGATCAGTGTCAAAGTCAACTACTAATTTTTGAGGTTAAGTTATTATTCGTATTAGATCCACAGCAAACATCCGTAATCAAGTTCCCTCGATAGCATATCCGATAAACGTGATTGTAACCATCTTGGAGATAATTGTCTACCATAATCGTCCCTCCTCACTCCAACGCGGCACAGGATAAGCTTCCACCGAAAACCGCTTTCGAACGTGAACGTTGTAGTCAACACAAATAGAAATGAATTATTTGTGCCAAGCTGTGTACTACGGGTGGGACTTCCTTGAGTTTGTTCCGACTGGAAGACGGAAGCGGAAATGAGATTTTAATTTCCACTCAATGCTCCTTCTTGTGGTATGCTGAGGAATCTACTTCATGGGAGGGGGCTTGTGTTTGAATTATCCATTGCGTCTTACCCTCTCTTGATGTCAGTTCGTCGGCCCTTGTATCCTTTACTTGCCGTCGAACAGAGCTCCGTAAACAAATACATACCAGAATTGTAAAGTGATTTTTAATTGAAATTGAGGAAATGCGTTGCTGATGAGGAACCGGAAACAATTCTAATACATGCGGTCGCTTGGAGTTCCATTATTCTCAAGCTCAAAAGAAGCTGGGAAGACGTCGAAGGGATGGGGAAAGGGTTTTCACGTATTCGAAAACTTGCCAAATGGGAAAATCGAGTTGTGTAAAGTTACATTTCGTCAGAAGCTGGCTCATTTGGACTAGTTCTTCAGTGAGGTGCGCAGAGAGGGTGGAAACCGAGGTGAAAATGCTTCCGCCTCGTTCGAATGGCTGAAAGTAAAGTTTTCCCCGTCTCGGTTGTCATTCGAGATTCTCTGGAAGCAGCGATGATGAAGGAGAGGTGAGAATAACTTCTATTGCTGCAAGTGTTTAATTGAGTTCAGCACAAAACACTAACTTAGTTGTTAACACCATGTACTTTGATGTGCTGCTTCTCTACTAAAGTTGTACTCCCCGGCAGGAAGAATGGGAGGGAAAGTCGCTTTTAAACAGTATCCATTGAAAATGACAGCATTTTGTCAGCTAACAGGAAAGTTTTAGCAGTTTTCCTTTTTTTTTATGCATCGCACTGCCACACTCTAAAAGAGATAATACAATCGGTAGTAAAATGTGAGAAGAAAAGGATAAAGTTGCGTCTACCTACGACGGAAATGAGAGTTAAAATTTCATGGCACTTTGGCAAAATCTTCCCAGCTAATGGAGAGATGCTTTTGGTTCTTTTGTGATCGTGGTAATGTAGATAAAGTCAATACGAATAAATTTGCGATTATAATGTTTCGAAAACCAGCTACAAAGGGAAGGTCCATTAATTACGTCACGCAGTAAGGGGGGAGGGGGGTTTGGGAAAACGTGACGATCTTTACAAAAAAATTGAAGGTCCATACAAAAACCGCGACAAAGGGAGGGGGGGTTATAAAAGTCATTTTGTGCGTGACGTAATTAATGGACGTTCCCAAATACTATTTTGATGACTCATACTCATACATAGATATACAAATAACACATTTTCTTGGCTTTCTATCTATGAAGCACTCTGAAATCAAACTTGAGTAATCGTGCGATGATTTGTGTTATTAAATTACAGTACTGGACAAAATAAGGTACGCACTACTGATATTGTCAAACATTCTTGATTTTCTCATTTTTTTATAGTAGGGAAGCGGAACCTATCTTGAGGTCAATAAGCAGACCTCCAGTCGAAATCGGTTAATATGCACTGAATACCGAACACTGAGTACACAAGTTATTCACAATTTATTCGTTCACTTACCGTTAATCGTTTAGCAACTCACAAAACATTCGATTCTGATAATTTTCTTCCAATTTAATACGGAAAAGTTGCCACTGCTATGTACCTATATTAATAATATCACGAAAACCATTAATCCCATCTGTGTACATATGTTAATCGTAATGATTTTAATCAAGAAAAAATACAAACAAGTTTACGCTCTTCACTACTACACCCAAAAATAAAGTAGATTATTTGAGAGCACTTCATGTGTTTTGGGTAGCATGCTTATAATCAAGGCAAAATGGAAAGGTTTGTTTGTTATTCTTCCATCAGAATATTGACAACAAGACTCACCATAACGTTGAGCATAGAATTCTCTATGAATGATTGAACACACACACTAGCGTTGATGTGTATGCTATACAGTATGTGAGCAGTGCCGCCAAATTCAACAGAAAGGGAAAAATATTATTAAATGTGGATTTTTTTTGTTGGATGACTGCTGAATGTGATAAATATATGAACTATGGTGAGCATAGGTTCCGCTTCCCTAGATAGTTCTTCAAAACAAAAGTCAGCTTTGTAAATGTATTAGGTGCGCAACTAAGGGCCTGTTCATAAACCACGTAGATTCATTTTTGAACATCTCAATACCCCCCCCCCCCCTCCCCATCCGTAGACTTTCCTCCATACATTTTTTTTAATTTTTGTGAGCGTAGACTTTTGCCAAACCACCCACCCCCCTCCCTCTCCCCAGAAAAGTCTACGTGGTTTATGAATAGCCCCTAAGTTCTCGCTGTTTTTTGGTGAAAAAGGAACTTTATTTTGAAAACAAAGGTTACAAACGAATTATTCAAAGTATTGCCCATCACTAGCTACGACTTTTTCCCATCTTTCTGATAGAACGTGAATACCATTTCGATAGAACTGTTCGTCTTTTGATGATATCCAAAAATCAAGCCATTTTGAGATGCCATCATATGAGTGGAATTGCTGACCAGTGAGACCATGTGCCATCGAACGGAACAAGTAATAAACGGACGGTGCAATATGAGGAGAATATGGCGGGTGGGGTAGGACTTCCCATTTGAGCGTTTCCAAGTAGGTTTTCACGGGTTTCGCAACGTGAGTTCGAGCGTTTTCATGCTGAAGAATCACTTTTTCGTGTCTGTGCTGGTATTGTGGCCGTTTTTCGTGCAGTGCTCGGCTTAATCGCATCAATTGAGTTCGATACCGTTCCCCGGTAATGGTTTCGTTGGGTTTCAACAGCTCATAATAAATAACACCAACTTGGTCCACCAAATACACAGCATAACCTTCGCAGCGTAAATATTTGGCCTAGGCGACGATGTTGAAGCATGCCCGGGCAGTCCCCATGAATGTTTCCGTTTTGGGTTACTGTAATCAATCCATTTTTCGTCACCCGTCACAATGCAATGTAGAAAACTCTTCCTTTTTTGCCGCTGGAGCAGTTGTTCACAGACGAAAAAACGACACTCAACATCTCTTGGCTTCAAATCGTAAGGAACCCAAGTTCCTTGCTTTTGAATCATTCCCAACGCATGCAATCGCTTAGAAACGGCTTGGTGGGAAACTCTTAATCCTGAACCAAGCTCTTCTTGCGTTTGACACGGATCCTCATCGAGCAATGCCTCCAATTCAGAGTCTTCGAAGTTTTTTGGCCTTCCTTCACGCCGACGATCAACAACACTGAAATCACCGTTTTTGAAGCGACGAAACCAATCACGACACGTTGTTTCACTCAGAGCAGCCTCACCGTAAACTTTTTGGAGCTCTAGATGTGCTTCATCCGCCGTTTTCTTCGAATGAAAGAAGAAAATCAACACTTCCCGCAAATGACGATTATTTGGCACGAAATCAGACATCTTCAAACAACCAAAATATATTATACTAAACCAAAATCACTGATTTGGCAAAGCGGTTTGTTTACCATATGTCTGAGCTTGGTTTATGACGCTTGAGATGTACAACATTCGACCAGCACTTACTACTGGCGCCATCTATTGCTAAACAGCGGGAACTTAGTTGCGCACCTAATACTCGCTGAATAGATTTTGTTCGGAGGCTTGAGAGTGAGAAATTATTTGAAGATGTTATTTATTAAGAAACTGTGATGTACAAAATTAAGTACGCATTACGAAAAATACGTCATTTTCAATGCTTATTCTTAACTTTAGCATTTATATGACAATTGAAGAGAGACCAGAGTAACTTTAGTATCTAGTATGGCCACCTTTAACTTTTATTACAGATTGCAGGGGTTGTTGCATACTTTCGACAGGGTTTGCGCTGTGTTGTCGTCTTTATTTGGGCATGAAACCACTGCGTCCACTGAGTTGAACTCTTGTGGTAAACCCCTCTTTACTATTCCCATCTTATAGGTTGATCACCTTTTGTCAATTGGTCATCACCTATTGTTCTTTTTTAGATTTAAGCTCCATTTTTATGTCACAGTATGATATAAAGGGTGTCCCACATCAAATTGCATAACGGAAAAAAACCAAGGGTGAGTCGCTTAGCACAATATCCCTTGTGCCCATTTTTTTAGTTTGCCTCTAAGCGTTACAATGAGTGCGAATAGGTGCCCAGGTGTGCCACGGTAATTTGACAGTTCAATCGTTATGTTTTGGCTACGCCTGGCAACCAGGCGATTGTTTTGTTTAGCTATGTAAATTGTTTGTGATTTAATTCTCGGTTAAGGTTTTTGTTGAGGAAACCGCGTTTTTGCTAGTCCTGCGCGTCTTTGATACAGCGAATTTCAGTGATAAAGAATGAAAGCTCAAGAGGCTAAGCTCTGGAAGTAAGTGCAACAATTCCTTTAAACTAAAATGTATATATGTATTATTGTTTTATCCTTTTTCTCAACAGCTCACGTTCACCAGCAAAACAATGAATGAGATGCCACTCCACCTTTTGATAGCAGATATTTCCGGTGTTATAACAAAATGTTTCAAACCGCATCTTACATGCGAGATTCCCCTTTAATAATAATAATTATTCGATTGATTTGTTATTATATTAAGTTGTTAATTGTAACCATTTATTGTAATGTGTATTTCATAAATTTCATCATAACCATCTTCAAACCTTTCTTCTAGCATGGTCTCGTAGCCGCACGAACTATTTGGCATATAATTCTCTGCACTACTCAATGGATCATAAGATATGATATCTGAGTCATGTGAGGTACTAGTAGTAATCTCTAACAATGTTGCTACGTCGGCATTATTGAGGCTTACGAACTGCACTGCAGCATGAGAACGACTAATTAAATTTAGTGTTGATGAATGCGTCCATATGTCCGAATATGTTTGACGTCGTTTCCTTGCCTTAAATGTGCCAGTATACATTCTTCGATCTTTGATCTATGGAGTTCCACCAGCTGCAACTTCTTCACAAAAGCTCTCAGTCGTGATCCGCATGTCCTCTCCAATCTCTTGGATCATCTAAATGATTAGCTGAGTCAACGACTGGAGGTAATGGAGGTTGCTGGTTCCATGTTCCGCCTAAAATTGGCTGTACTGGAGAAAATGTGCCTCTAATTATAGCTGCTAAATGATATCATGTCACGACTTATTAGTTTAACCGCTTACCTCATCCATTTTCTACTCAAGATTTTGCCTAAACAACCATTAGTGCAACATTTGAAAACTGGCAACCGTGGAAACAGACCCTTCTGTTGAAACTCCTTGAGGTTGATCTCTCCGTTTACAGTCCCGGTAGTCACGAACGGCACCTTCTGTTTGCCACATAAGTAGATCGCTTCCCAAATCATGTAGTTTTTGGCAAACTTTGGAAGTGTATGCTTCCGTACTTCCTCCGGAACATCAAATTTTTGCTGGGCGGTGAAGAAGCTGGAAGCTGCCTGAAGTCCACCTTGACATATATTTCATCATCCATGATGAGACAATGAGGCTTCGTCCAGGCCCGTGACTTTCCCACCGTATTTTGCCGTTCGTCAAGATTTGGAGCTTTCAGCACTTTGTACGTATGCAGTCGCTCCCGGTCCTTGGTTCTCTTAACGAAAGACTTGGACAGATTAAACTTTTTGGCACCTTCCCTGACCGAAGGATTAAGACCAAACTTGGACACGAATTTCCGAGAGGCAATTGCTCCGGAAGTACGGCTTGCCATTGCTTTAAGGTAAGGTCTTTAATAGTCTAAGTAAGAGGTTACATTGAATGTGAATTATTTGTTCAATCAATCAATATGCATTAAAGCATGGATTAAAAAAATTAAATTACCACAACAATGTCCATGTTGTTGGAAAGTTGCAATTTAGGTTTAGAAAGCGACTGTAAGTTTGGTGTCGTTAAAATTTAGGAATATGAGTGTTTTTATTTCAAAATTCAACTAAATAGTGAACATATTTTGATAAAATAACAATTACAATGCTATGAAGCTATGAATTGTATGATATCAGATTTTACGTTGCAAAGCATATAGAACAACTCATCCATATTCTACGAATTGTATCTTTGTCACTTTGCTAAATAGGGCTCAAGGAAACAGATATTCAACGCTTCTTAGCATGCTACCAAGAATATCTCTACGATGCAGTTCATCATTTTTCTTTAGTTTATGTACCATATTTAATTTAGGAGGGGTGTAAGTAACTTGTTAGTTTTAAGTAAAAACTTAGGTAACATATTTCGGGACGAATAACTCCTAGGGTTAAAGTCCCGTCAAAAACAATAAAGAAGAAGAAGAAGGTAACATGTTAGATCTAGGAATATTTGAGACTGAGGAAATCTGTAAGTAGTAGGTAAAAAACGCATATATGTCAAAGGATACGCAATAACAAAGGAAAATTATTCAACATATGAATTAAATGAGGAATAGAAGTTAGATGCGTTCTGTACATTAGCAATAGGAGTACATTCAGATTGTGAAATTGTAATCTCCAATGGGTCAGTATTTTCGTGTTTGGTTGATGTTTCTTGTAAGTTTAGTAGCTCTTCCTCCATCACTACTTGCGCAATTCTGAGCTTTGCTAAAACTTGCCTCCTACCCGAAAAAGTTTTCAAATTCTTGGCATATGCCAAAAATAAACATTCTGTTGCGTCAAATTTATTCTTGTTGTTTTTATTTTCCAAGTACGAAATTACTTGTTCTACTGATGACGGTGTCTGTGCCTTACGTTTTCTCGACCTCTCTCTTGAAGGCCCCACTACTGGCGATGATGTCGGTGGTTGTGATTCATCAAACTGATTATACATTTCAGAAGGCTCAGCGATGCTTATAGGATCTGCGGAATTATCTTCGGATTCTGCATTAACAAATTCCTCTTCCCGAGCATGCTTGAGTGATGTAATTCCACTTACATTGGATGAGGTTTGTGCAAATGAGAGATATTGTCACTAATAGAACATCCATTCTGACCGCATTTTTCTTTTCGTTTGATGTTCAAAGTTTCGTTGTAACATTTAATCTCACGACTCACTTTTGACTGCACCACTCCGAGTTGTTTTCCGATTTCCCGATGAGAGAGTTTAGGATCCAAGTGCTAGCGCAAAATTATTTCACGACGTTGCTTTTCGGGTGACACATTTATTTGCAATTTTTGAAAAAGTGACAGCGATAAAAATACAGCAACAAAACACTCTAAACTGCTTCTACCCAAATTTTCAATAGAAAATACCCTATGGGTTATTTGCTACAACGTTTTTTTCGTTGTGCAATTTGATGTGGGACACCCTGATTTACAGCAGAAAAATAGCTCTATCATGGTCGAATGAAGAGCTAAAACAATAGTGTCTTGAACAAAGTTGCTTGAAATTATATTTATAATTATATGCCTTTGACATCACCTTTCTATTGTGTTTTGTTCAAATGTTAGTAACAACTGTTAGCAAAAGTTTGGAACTACGAAACTGTCATCATAAGATAGACAACTTTTTAAGTACTACTTTGAAGCAGACACCATGATTCGGAAACATAACCCTTAGGAGCTATTAATTTCACCGAGAAAAAAAGGCTTTTCTGATCACTGTGCGTAGTAGCTTCTTTTTGCAATAACCGAAAATAAATCCGATAGGATTAAAGAAAGGTGTTTAGAAAGGTAGGAATATTACGTTGTTTCCCATCTAGCGGAGGTTCTCAACAATACTATTATGGCAGTGTATCCTAGCACCATCTAATATCCACACTTAGTGAAATCCTGGAAATTTGAAAACAGCTCTAAAGAATTTTAACCTTTTGATGGTTCCATCAGTCATATACGTGTTAAGAATTCCTGATTGTCCCAAAAAGCATAATAACGGAACCCGAGCTTTCCGATTGAACTCTCCTCGGAAGATCAGCTTCTCTTCCACCTTGGCGTATCCCCTATTTCTTAACATTCCTCTGTTTTCCAGCGAAACCTCACGAAGGAAATACAGGTTATGTAGGTCTCAATCGAACAATGCACTTGCAAAATGGCAGATTTGATCCTCTTGCACTTGAATTGCCCTACTTTCAAGTACTTTCTATGTATATCCTCCAGCGTGTAGGATTTTTAAACGGAAGCAGTAGATCATTAGACGGAATGTACTAACCTCACTTTGTTGTTCAGGGAGTTTGTTTACAAGGTGTTAGAATTTGATCCACTCAAACGAAATTATTCATCGGTTTTTTTCCGGATTCTGTACGATTAGATTCAGAAAATAATTTAAAAATAAGTAGTGGTATTTTTTTTCTGGCTTTTTTACTTCAATTGTTATAGATTCAGAGCACAAAATCTTAAACCGATCTTACCGAAAATATTCTAAATCCACGTAAACAAGCTCTCTGAACTGTCAAACTCGCATTGATGATGCTGTCGTGCAATGATCCATGTTGATAAGGGATTGAAAATTCCACTCGAACTCTAATTTGACTTCGTCTAAATACATCGTGGGGTTTGATTGGAAAACATCTGCCCCTCTGAGTCAAAATTCCGTCCTCTTGGTAATGCTGATTCCAATTTCTGGTGGTTGTATGATGCTTTGCGTATATTTTTGCACATTGTACTTTGGAGAATCCCAAGAAAAAGAACGCGTATAGAACATGATATTTGGTGTTAGATGAGGCACGCCGGCCTTACACTTCTTACTTGATTCTCTGCATATCCTATTTATTTTATAATTTTCGATTTAATGTAAAACCAGTCACTTTCTTGAACTTCTTATAAAGTACCTGCTTTTATTGGATTAGTTGAAGTAGTAGAAATATTTTGACGTTTGTTCTTTTACTTTTGCATTTTGTTTGATCAGCAGTGGATTTAAGAAAAGAATCGCAATAATACTTTTCTGTAGATGAAATATTGGTTTGAGTAATTGTGACCGTATAAGCTTATAAAAAATCCTAAAGAGTTTGAGCTGTTTAGTGGAATACCTGTTACTAAATATGAGAAGAAAACTTAGTATTTTCCATTTAATTCCAGACGGAATACGCGTATCTGTCAAGATAAGCAAAGGTTGTTAGAATTAAATGGAAAATACTATTTTTTCTTTTCATTTCAAGATATTAGTCTCAACAAAAAGTTTAATTTATATTTCCACCAACATGCTTAGATTAAAATGAAGATGATTTTAGAATTGTAAAAATATATCAATATGTAGCTCAGTCTACATTATAAACTCCCGATTATTTCTCGAGCTTACTCATACAGAATGAATTTTCACCGGAAAAGTTATGAAAATTTGGTAAATATTACCCAGAAAAAAATTGATGCCAACGATACTCAAGTTTAAATTGAATTCATTAGTCGTGTAGACAACATCTTACTCCGCCAACACACGCCAATTCCAATAAGAAATCCAACAGGATGGGAATTCCTTCCAGTTTGTTTGCGCCCGTTTGGTATGCAATCAATAAACATAAGAAGGTACACTTCTGTTGAAATTTACCCAAACTTAAATCTAAGTTACTCAAACAAGTCGTTAAATTGGGTAAATTATGCGTTAATAGGGCATGTGGGCACGAAAGGCTAGTATGCAGCTCTCAAGTAATGTGCAATAGGATAGGACAAGAAATGGGTCAAGAAATGCTTTTACTTTCGAAATTACTTACCTTGCATGCAGCTAAAGAGGAGGCCAAACTTCGTAACGTTAGTAACGCCTGCCCATGTAATCTAAATGGGGCTGTCACTTCCCAAGAAACATAAACAGAATTTGAAGCTTTTGTGCCAGAACATAATCATTGTTTATTGATGCTGCTTTCACATATATATAAATTTATTATTTGTACACAAAAATTTCATTCAAAATATTGTGTCATAACAACACAATTTTTTTTGAAACGAAGAAGGTTTGTGACATGGTTTGAAAATTATCGTTAAATTTGCAATAAATATTTTCTGATTTATTTACTTTTGTTACAAATTGGTATTGAAAATTATTTCGACCATATTTTCGACCCTTTTGTTCTGTTCAGATTTATGAAAACAATGTTTAAGATTTCAAATGAACAAATTATTTTTGTAACTCCACTGTATCCTGTTCAGCCTTAAATTTTATTAGAGAGATTAAATTATTCGTGTAATTTTCAACTCATCATAATCAAGGTGCTGATTGAATCATGCTCAGATGTTTTGTGAGTCTTACTGAATATTCTAAGAGAGATGTGGTGAACAAATTCTTCTCCTCATGCTGAGCAATTTTTTAAAGACTTTTGACAGTTGAAGCATTATTAGAGAATCAAATCGAATCCTGCAGACGTGTTTGAGATCTTTTGTGGATTTTCTAAGTTTATATTCTTGAGGGTTGCGGTACAGACATTTTTAAGAATTGTGAGCGGAACTTTCTCAACTTAGCGAATCCTATTAGGGATTACGACTTTATCTCACCTGAACAGAGTTTATTAACTCCCTATGGTAGCACAGGATTGATAATCATCAAATTGATAGTCGATACTAAGACTGACTGCTCTGGGTATTCATGTTACTCATAGAAACGCATGCTTGGGAATTCAATGGTTTTTACTATAAAGAATTTCAACGGATGAATTGGGCTGGATGTTGATAGAGATTCTTGTTTGACATCCATCAGGCTTACATAATTAAGTAAGGAGTGTATCGAAAAGTAGTTATAAACATTCGATGCGTTATTACGCATAAACTACTGTATATATTTTTAGCGTGTAAGCGCCATTTGCTTTTTTTACATGTCAAAAATGATTATTCGGTTCATTCATTTCCGTTGATAAAGTTGTATTCAAAATGTCGCGAATTGAATTTGAGACTAAAAAAAAAATTCTGCACACTTGGTGCACCGAAAAGGGTGTTACTTACAACCAGATTGCGAAAAGAGTAAATGTTCACCCGGCAAGTGTAAAACGCATCATCAAAGAGTTTAGTAAGGAGTGCTCCCTCAAAGATTTACCAAGAAGTGGCCGGAAACCCGGCTCCAGCAACCCCGATTTGGACCAAAAAGTTGTGGATTATATTCAACGGAACAAATCTGCCTCTACTCGCGATCTAGCCAAGAAGTTCAGGACCAGCATCGGAATGATTCAACGAATCAAGCGCAGGAACGACTTGAAGACGTACAAAAAGCAGAAAGTGCCCAAACAAACTCCGGAACAAAAGTCTCGTGCCAAAACCAGGGCTCGAAAGCTGTACAGCTGCATTTTGGACAATGTCGACCAGTGCATTTTGATGGATGACGAAACATACGTTAAAGAAGATTCAAGAACGCTACCGGGGCCGCAGTTTTATACTAAATCTGTTGGGGAACGTGTGCCAACCGCAGATACGACTGTTGCGATGGAGAAATTCGGTCAGAAGGTGCTCATTTGGCAAGCTATTTGCACATGTGGCTTGCGTTCTTCAATTTTCTATACAAAAGGAACTATAAATGCTGAGATTTATCAAAGGAATGTTTGAAGAACAGGTTGCTACCATTGTATAGAAAGCACCAGTCCCCTCCTCTCTTCTGGCCAGATTTGGCATCGGCACATTACGCCAAATCCACTCTACAGTGGCTGACGGAGAATAACATCAAGTTCGTAGAAAAAGACATCAACCCACCAAACTGTCCCCAGTTGCGACCGATCGAACGCTATTGGGCAATAGTCAAGCGTATATTTAAGAAGGATGGTACAGTGTCCCAAAACATGACCGACTTTAAGAAAAATTGGGCAGCGGCATCCAGGAAGTGCACAAAGGTCACTGTGCAGAATTTGATGGCAGGTGTCAAATCAAAGGTACGGGCATTCTACAGAAATGAACATGATGACTAGTTTTTCCGTTTGGATCTTTTGTAAACATGTTAAGCTATAATAAACTGAAATAGTATGTTAATTTTAACCATGTTTTCATGCCTATTTTATTATTTGGAAGTTTATAACTACTTTTCGATACACTCCTTAGATGGAGGAACAAGGTAGAGTCCAACCGGTGGGTAACCTAGATCTTGTTCGGTAGAGATTCTCCGACTGCAGGAACAATATTTTGATGATCCTCAGAACTGTTCGATTCCAATATTGACGGATTCCAACCATTACGCACCATATAATGAAACTATAAATTAGTTTGCTCAATCAGTGTCCTCTTCTCGATGAATATTGAAACGAAAATGGGAATTTTTCATTTTCACTCATTTTAATATATATTCGCTACAATGTTATTATCTAATACTTTCATGATAATTTCGAATGATGCAAATCAATTCTATATCAATAAAATTATTGCAAATAAAACGCCGCAAGGAAAGCGCCAGCCGCCGATATGGTTCCTCCCCGTGTGCATCGTTAACCCTATGACGTTTATGTAAGGTCCGGCGCAAGGAGCTTGCATGTATTAGCGAAATGATGAAACATGCAATGATATTTGTGTCGCATGGTAATGTTTATGTATCGCATAGAAAAAACATCGAAGGTCATCGAAGTGGTGACGTCAATCTACTTGTTTCAACATGTTGGTTTTCCAAATAATTTGTCCTCTTTTCGCTTGAGTTTGTAGAGTAATGGTGCGATACGCAGTGTAAAAGTGTTCCGTAACAAGTAACAGCATTACCAAAGACAGCTTTTCCGTCAAATAGCACGCACTTCCGAAGGTTGAAGATTGTAAAAGAAAGTGGTTGTTGTCTTGTGGTTCAAACAAACAGAAGATCAATAAATCACTATTAATTTGTTCCAATCAGCCTGCAAAACGTGATTTAAAATTTAATGAATCGGATATAATACGAGATGGTAAGTTAATTCTTGATATAGTCTTTCTTTGTATTCTCCCATATGCAGAGTAACGATCTATGATGATGTTGGTTTGAGAAGGAAATAATTTCTCATCGCCATGAGGCTTTAGGAGTAGACAGCACTTGTTTTTACTAGTAAAAAATTTACCGGATTTCGGTAAAATTTTACCGAAATCCGAAAAATCGGATTACCGAACGTTCAGCTGTTGAGAATTCGGTAAAACTTTACAAATTTCTGTAAAATAATCTGAGTGTGTACACTTTCTAGAAATGTTATAGAAGTGTGACGTCCCCACTTGTTTGCTCAGCAATGTTTATAAAAAAAATCTTTTAACACAAGCAAACTTCATGTTGGGCCGGACCTTATATAAATGTCATTGGCATAACTGTTCATTGCAGACCGGGAATTAAACACAGCCGCCCCTTGCCGTGCCTTTAATTTAAGAATTCGACAAAAAAAATTTCATTGGGACCTAACTGACAAACGTACACAATGAGTTTTTCCTTGAATAAGTTAAGGGAAGGTCTATTAGTTATGTGACGCGTAGGGGGGGTGGGGGGTTTGGGAAAATGTGACGATCCATACAAAAAAACTTGAAGGTCCATACAAAAACGTGACAAGGGGGGGGGGGGTTATAAAAAGTCAATTTTTGCGTGACGTAATTAATGGACGTTCCCTAACCTTGATAACTTGTCTCATTACTCTATGGCAGCAATTTCGAAGAACATGGGTCCTTCTATTCAGTAGGATTGGAAACTTACAAGGGTAGATTTTGTTATACGATAAATTGTTGATCCATTGTTGACGTTTGTCAGTAAGGCCCTAATGAACAATCTTTGTCGAATCTTGAATCAGTTGCTACCCACTATAGTCACTAGATTCATAGTCTGGCGGATACAACGACGGGAGCCAATTTGAACTGTCACTTGTCGGAGCCAATCGAGCCTGTCTCAAGTAATTCATGTTAAGGGCCTAAAAGCCATTTGTAAACAATGACTTTAAATATCGATTTCTTTTGAATTTTAAATCACTCTCGTGAAATGAAAGCAGCATTTGGTAGAAGAATATTAGTTCTACCATATGGAGTAGCAGGATATAGTGGAATTCTCGTGATTCATGAGAAATCAACGTTTAAGGTCATTGTTTACAAATGGCTTTTAGGCCCTTTACATTAATTACTCGAGATATGCTCGTTTGGCTCCGCCAACTGACAGTTCAAATTGGCTCCCGTCATTGTATCCGCCAGACTATGAATCTAGTGACTATACTACCCACCCCTTATTTTTAAGGATCCTGACAGTCGAATCCAAGTTGAAAAATCAAGACGACATCGTGATAAATCTGACAGCTCGCAAGCTAAAGTCGGATGAAAATTTGAAAATGCTTCTAAAAAATTCACATGAAATTCTAATCAAAAGCCGTCTATAGGAAGCACAAAATTTTCAAACTGTTCCTATTCAGATTTGCATGGGAGCAGATGTAGGTAATTGAACTATTTATATCAGAAGCACGTAATTTGTGGATTTTCCCGTTTGTACGATAAGAGATTGAAGTAATTGTGTTCATTCGAACGAGAGTTTCTAGCGTCTAAAAACCTTTCACTTTGGCGTAACGCTCTCATTTTGGAAAATCGTCACCCATACAGTGCGTTGCAATCATTTTGCCACATTTATAAAGTTTTGCGTGATCTTTTTATTTCAGTGCAACAAATCAAATATTATATGAATGTAGTAGTGAGATCCATTGCCTTGCTTACACACACACTAATAACAGCTTTCTAGCGTTGTTTACTTGTCGTAGAAGAATTATCGCCATATTTCCTGCTTCCGTTGCGTTGCAAACGTTTAGACTCAGTCACCTTTATCGCGATTTTATTTTAAAGCTCTTAAGTTGCTATTTTTGCACCTCAGTAAGTATTTTCGTTCTGTATCGTGTGGTATTTCGCCATAAAGTTAATTTGCCTAGGTATGAGGAAGGCAAAACGCTCGAACGAGGTGCAGAAAGGCCAAATCCGAGTTCTGGCGGATACCGGTATCAGTAATCGTTAGATTGCCCGGAAAATCAATAGATCCGAAAAGGTTGTTCGGAGTTATCGAAAAAAAATCCGCAGAAGTATGAGATTAAGAAGCGAACAAGTCGCGTTCTGAATGTGTGTCCGAACATCAAATGGACAAAACCAAAACCTGAACCCAGACTTACGCCAAAACACAAAGCAAACCGACTACAATTCCCACAGAATCATATGTCCTCGACTGATCAATGGCGCCATGTCATATTTTCTGATGGGAAAAAGTTTAACCTCAACGGCCCAGACTGCTACAGTCATTATTGGCACGATTTAAGGGATACAGGAGTAACTCGATGCAAGAGAAATTTTGAAGGAGGAACTGTAATGGTATTGGGGTGGATTCCAAATTACCCATCTGCTGGATCTCTACAAGAATGAACCCGACAACCTACTGCGACCTCTTGAAAGTAGTGCATGTGCCGTTTTTGGAAGATCATTTGGACGAAGAGGTTATCTTTCAGCAAGATAATCCATGTGTCGCAACCAACCAAGGCATGGTTTGAGTCGAAAGAAATCACCGTTCTTGAATGGCCAGCATGTAGTCCAGATTGCAACCCTATTGAGAACCTTTGGGGCATACTGGCATCGAAGGTTTACGCAAATGGACGCCGATTCAAGGAGTGCTGGGAACAAATTGACCAATAAACTATCAAGAAGCTGGTTTCCTCGATACCAAAGAGAATCTTTGAAGTCATCAAAAACAAAGGAGGAGCTAACAAAGTACTTAATCAACAATAATTTAAACGCTTGGATTTTACTGAAGAGTATTTGTGCGGCTAATCGAGTGCAACCCTATATTATTATAATTTTTTGATTTTAACTACATAAGAGGAACTATTTTTGAAGAAATCATGTTACTTTTTATAGCTCGGAGGGATAAATAAAATGATTGAAAAATGAAACATTGAAATGAAATTTAACATTCATTTGATTTCAAAACCAAGAAAACTCCTGGTGCGGCTAACCGAATGCATCGCACTGTATTGCAGGGACGAATGACCCAAAGAGTTAAAGTCCCTCTCACAAAATAATAGAAGAAGTAGAAGCCAACCCATATTGATGTTACGATTTAACTCTTATTAATGTTGTTTACATATCTGCAGGCGCTGTCTTGTGTTGATTTTGTAGGTAGTTTAACTAAGGGACGCATTCAAACTACCTTTATAGTGCTCCCATCTTCAGTAGCTCCTTTTTTCCCAAATCGTAATTGAATTTTAATTTGAATGTAACACGGCGCTCAGGAGTTACTAAACAATATGATGCATTTTAGCCTGAATCCTTATCAATCAGCCTGAATCATAACTTGGGACATGAAAAACGAAAATTTGAGATCTAAGACTATAGCATTTTTCCACAGATCGTACAGCTCGTAGCTTTGTATTTCGTTTGTAATATACGCGGAATTTCAGCATTTAAACTTTTGAAATCTTTTAAATAGCATTATTCTTTGAAACAAATCGAGATAGCTCATTTTACGTCAGGTGCCCATTTTAAACCTAGCTTCGCTATTCTACATAGTTGGTTTCATGAGTTAAGAAAACGAGTCAGCCAGCGACAAAATGAATGCAATTAACCGAATTAAATCCTCACACCTTTATGGCTGGCACATTGTGAAAGGATTATGTGAGACTAGTTATAAGAACATTTTTGCATGATCATTTTATTCGGCGATTGATTTATATTTCATCAAGATTTTTCTGCGAAAACATATAAAATAGATTGCAATTGAGCTCACTATAACATAATGAATTTAACTAGAAATGAGAAGAAAAATTAGTATTTTCCACTTAATTCCAATAATAATTCGTACGACTAGTACGAGACACTGAAGAGGTCGTCACTGCACGTTGTAGACGAAATATGCGTATCTGTCAAGATAAGCAGAGGTAGTTGGAATTAAATGGTAAATACTAATTTTTCTTCTCATTTCTAGTTACAGGTGTTCCACTAAACAGCTCAAACCCTCTAGGATTCATAATGAATTTGTTCGAACTAATGGATAACCTTCCGATGTACAACTATTCCTCGATGTAAAACAATTTATCTGGGTGGGGTGGTCTGGGCTAGGATTTTTTTCTGGTTGGTTAATTTCTCGACATTCCTAGACACAGAGCATGATTATACTTATCACAAAATATTCTAATGCAAAGCACTCAGCTACTGACTGTGCATCTGGAACATTGAAATAGAAGGCTCACATGCGACAAGCATGGACTGTCATAAAGAAACGCGTTTCTCACCTAGGCCACCGACGTTTGTTTTCAATTCTGCAAATGCACGAGTGAAAATGTACCTCAAATGAGGCAGAAAGCGAAAATCGATAGAATGTTCAAGCCATGAATTAGCTCAGTCGAACGTTTGATGCCGTGTGCGACGAGAGCCATCGTTAGCTCAGGATGATTTTAAATATTGTGCTACTACTTACTGTCAGCCTGGTGATGATATTTCCCCAAGACGTAGGAGCACAGTTTTGTGAAAAGGAAGAACTGCAACCGATCGCCAGGTCAGTCGAGGTGAACAGTTCTAAAATCGTCTCAGCCGAGTATATGTGCGTGTTCCGGAAAACGATGAATGTTCGCGTGTACTTCAAGAGCAATAACTGTAGTGTAAGTAGGTTTATTGATTTGCTGGTAAATATTTTAAAAAAAAGCTGGGACCTTTTGGGTTGAATTAATTGTTTTCGATAGCTTTCTCGGATTGTTTCCGTTAATAACTCGAATGCAAAAACGTACTGCATTGAGTTTGACGCTTTGTATAATAATTTATAACTAAATTTATCAGGTAAGCTTTCAAAATTGACAAGTATTACACGGATTGACCAAACTGGTAACAACTCGTGTAAACTTGTCCAAACCTTCCTATCACTGCTGTACATTGAGTTTCACCATTTTGTTAAATAAGTGTTGAAGTAAACAAAACTCGATACACTTAATATGTAGACGCAAGAAATCAGCTCCATCTCTGGATTGATTTGAAGAAATAAAACAGTTGGGCAGTCAAAATACAGATTTTATTGCACATTCAGGATAAAACATTTACAGTCTTTTCCTTGTTGGTTTTGATAAATTGATAAATTATCTCGCATCATCTCAACGTAAGCAGCCATTGTATTCCACCATCTCGTCATCTCTACAGCAAACCGAGTCACTTGTACTGTCTTTCTCTGCTTACGCCTAACAATAGACTAGTATTCCTCGATTGGGTAAAAATGGGAGAAATTGGGTGCGTTGAGGTAATTTTTGATGGAATTCACCCTGTTGTCACGGTACCAGTGACGTGGCAGCTAGCTAAATTAGGACGAAACTTCTCAAGGCACTACTATGTGAGCGTTGTGACTCATTTTTGGATGCAAACCACTCGCAACATAAAAAAAAAATCCTTCGAACTTATCAGCAAGAACGAATTTACATTTGTTCGGGATATCTCCTCCAGCCGCGGACACAAACAACTTATGCCTGAGAAGCTGGCATTTCGTAAGAACTTCCCTATATAACTTCCAATCACGTGTTTAAAAATGAGATCACTCTGTGTGACAAATTTTTGACAAATTAAGCTAAACAATGCATTAGGTCCTAAGTAACATTGAGAGATTCTCTCCGTCGACTTTGTCTTTCTTTAATAGTTTGTCTATTAAACGATTAGCTGGAGTTTTTAACGTATTGGATCCTTAATTACACTTTATAACGTTGGCATTAAAATAAATGGACTTTTATTTCGGGTGGTGATAAAAAAAAGCTAAGACACATAATTGCTTTTTATAAATTTCCCATGGAAGGTAATTATTTAAGCTGTAGGCATGTTTTTGAGTTTTTTCTTCGTTTTATTTATCAAGTCCACCTCAGTTTTCGCGACAAAATTGTTGCAGTAGATCTTACACTTCAGGTTGGCCCGAAAATTCTCGATGGGACGCAGCTAATGGACGTTGTGCGGGTTCGCTGACTTCGGTAACTCATCGATATTGAGCCGCTCCATCTCCTCCAAGGATCGCTTCGAGTAGTGGGCCGACGCCAGATCCGGCCAGAGCACTGTGTCTTCGCCCTTATCGTATGTCTTGATGAACGACGCAAGTTTCGGCAGGCATTGCGTACTATAAACTCGAGTCGCGGTTCGCCCGGAAAATCGAGTTGGCCATCTTATTCAGTCGCTGCCGGTGCGTAATTGCCTGCAGTGCCGAAACCAGTGGACGCGACTTCCACTTCCTGACATGAATGTTCATGTTCGCCAGGTTCTTTTTCACTGTTTGGCCGGTTGAACCGACCCCCCGGCCAAGCACACGCAGCGATGTAGCCACATTTGCTTCGGTCTTTCTCTTCAGCATCCTTTGGAGCT
Organism: Aedes japonicus; assembly: GCA_034211315.2. NCBI lineage: Eukaryota > Metazoa > Arthropoda > Insecta > Diptera > Culicidae > Aedes > Aedes japonicus. The sequence goes on from JASCZW010005841.1 coordinate 25,421, forward strand.
TCTTGTCACTCAGGGTCGTCGGTCGTCCGGAAACGGGCTTTCTTTCGATGCTCTGATTGTTGTCTAAAAGTGCCAAGATGTTTAAGGTGCCGGAACGGGCGTATCCGGTGTCCACAAAGTGCCGCACGATGCCCATTTTTCGACGCGGCGGGGTGCCGTTCTTTGAACGCGGACACTTCTGAACAGAATTGCTTCACTGTTTTTGCCCTCACGGTTAGAATTTGACTGATAGAGCTGTCAAATTTTGTCTGTCTCATGGGTTACTATGATTGATACTGCATGGGTAGTTTCATCAGTGTGGGTGAAGGTAAACCCATGAAAAATCGGCATTTTTTTACCGTACGGTGTGTTGATAATACTTGAAGATGTTTTTACATAGCCGTAGGAACGCAAAGAGAAAGTGCATTGTTCAGCTTGAAATGTATTTGACTAACGTGTGATCGCCAAACATATTTGCCTCTAGAAAATATTCAGTTTGTGTTTGTCGTTCCAATTATTTGGCAACTTGTCAAATAGTGTGATGCCCTTTATTATGGTTTGTCAAATATGTTTGCCCAATACTAGCAAATAATTTATTTGGCATTATAGCAAACATGAGCAAATTCATAGCGTCCGCACAGATGACAGCTGTCAATTTTGTAAACATTCGTCAGTTGTATCCGTTCGATCATCGATTGTCTGAATTGTTTTTTAACTAATTTGTTATTAAGTTAGTAATTTATTATGAGCCCATCATCAATCATGTCCGAAATGTTGACAGAAGACGATTCAGTTGGGTTTTCCGACGATCATGAGAGCGTTGGAGCCGCAAACCCTATTGTTACGGCTGAGTGAAGCGAACAATTCACTTTGGTTTTGATTGCGCCGGTGAAATCTCAAGATTTCCTGTGCAACGCAATCTCCGGAAGTCAGAGGGAAAAAGATTTCCGAAAACATCTTTCACAGAGTCTTCGATGCAGATAAACTTCAAGCAAAGTGGTTGAACCTTCGAATTCAGTTTAAGTCCTACCACTCGAAACTTACCCAGAAGAAGTTCGGCAAAGGAACAAAATCTAAAATATTACTCCCATTTGATGTTCGTGGCTAGAGTAGAGCACGAAAATACAACAGAAACAGTATCAAATCTGGTAAGAACAAACCAAAGATTTTTAACAGCACCAACAGGTTACAGAAAAATTTCCCTCCACCTGGAATTGCCTGACTACTGAAGTTCGAGTTTACTCGATTCTGTTCGCCTAACATTATCTTCTTGCTTTCGAGGCTTTGTTTATCTGAGAGAAAGTGAATATATGGACTGTTTCAGAAATTATAAGCACTTTCAATATAATAAAAATTTGTTGTTTTCTAAGATTTCAATCATTTTATTTTGCAAATTATATCATCATCAAAATCAAATTTTTTAATTAAAACCGAGATGTCTCGAACATGACCCATAAGCTTCTGTGCAGTTGCAATTTAATTCAAAACGACCGTTAACATTATGTGCTTATAATTTCTGGGACAGTCTTTAATCGAAATTTGATAGTCAGGCAATTCCATCATCAAAGAGGGCATCAAAGATCGTCGTAAATTTCTTTGAATATTTTCTTATGACCGCACAACGATTACGAATTATTTTGAAGATCAAGTCGCGTATCGTTTATATTTATAATGTCATTAAGTTGGTCAAAAATTATCTAAAAGACCTCTTAAGTTCCGAGGACTTCTTTGAACTTCAGTGAATCAATCAGAAGATCTGAGGACTTCTCTGAAGTTCCGTGAGTCCCTTTGAAGTTTTGTGAATTTCTTTGAAATTTCATGAACTTCTATGAAGTTCTGTTAACTTTTCTGAAGTTCCAAGGACTTTATTTAAGATCCGTGAATCTTTTTGAAGTTCCGAAGATGTTTCGAAAATTCCGTGAACTTCTCAATTTTGTGAACTTCTCTTTTTCTTTTTTCTCTAAATTAACGTGTACTTCGTTAAGGTTCAATGAACTCTTCTGAAGTAAAAGGGCCTTTTCTAAACTTTCATGTACTCTGAATATCCGTAAATTTCTTTGAGGTTCTGCTCTAAAAATCTCTTTGTAAAAAGTTTTGTGAGATTTCCTCCGTTTCTTTGAGAATCCATGAACTTTTCTGAAGCTCCGCGATCTGTTGTAAAGTTCAATGAACTTCTCTAAAATACTGTGAATTTCTCTAAAGTTTCTTGAACTTTTTCAAAATACCACAAGCTTCTCTAAAAATCCGCGATCTTCTCTGAAGTTCCGCGAAATCCTTTGAAGTTTCGTGATATTGTCTAAAGTTCCGAGAACTTCTCTTGAGTTTCGAGAACGTTTCCGAAGTTACGTTTCCTCCATCCAAATCTGTTCCGGCTGTAAATTTCAGAATGATTTGTGATTTGGTCGTAATTACGTTTGTGAACAAACATTTTACACACCGATTTCTCGAAAGGTTCTTTGTATAATGGCGTTTCACATAAGGACATATCCGGCTTCTCGTACAGAACGAGTGAAAAGTTTATTATCGGGTGGGATTTATTCCGACTCACAAGTTAAACGATAATATACTTCATCATCTTTTTTTATACTTCCGTGAATAGCATATCAGTCTCAATTTCAAAGAATTTCAGTAAAGTCTCGAGAACTTTAGTAAAATTTTAAAGCTACAAGAATGTCTCAACAGTTTCAGAGAACTCCCTTAAGCTGCAGATAACTCTCTAGAAATTCAGAGAAGTTCCGAAAACTTCAGATTAGTTCAGAGAACTACAAATTAGTCGGAGAATTAATGCAAAGTTCCGAAAATTCGGAAAATTTCGAAAACTTCAGAGAACTTCCAAGAAGGCTTTGATACTTCACAGAAGTCCTCGAAACTTTAGAGAAGCCCTCGAAACTTCAGAAACGTACACAAAATTTCAGAGAAATAATTAGAACTTCAGAGAAGCTCACGGTGCTTCAGAAAAGTTGTCGAAACTCCGTGGAACTTCTGGAAAGTCCATAGAATGTTACGAAAGTGCCAAGAATTACATGAAGTTGAATTACAGTGAAGTTGATAGTACTTCAATGTAGTCATGAGAACTTCAGTCCTGAGAATTCAAGTAAACTTCAGTGAATCCCAGGAAACTTTAGCAAATTCCAGAGAACATCAATGAAGTGTTGAGAACTTAAGTAAAGTTCCAGGGAGTTCGAGGGAGTCCCCAAAAATTCAGATAGCTCCCTATTATTCCGGAGAACTCTTTACTCTTCAGACAACTTTCTATAATTACAGAGAAGTTTCGAACATTTCTGAGAAGTTCCGAGAACTTCAGAAAAATTCAGAGTAGTTCCGAAAGGTTCAGGAAGTGTAGAGAACTGCAGAAAAGTTCCGAGAGCTTCGGAAAAACTACGAGAACTTCAGATTATTTCGAAAACCTCCGAGAATTTCAGAGATGTCCGTGGAACTTCAGAGAAGTGTTCGAAACTATAGATAAATCCTCAAAACTACAGAGAAGTTCTCAAAACTTAAGAAAAGTTCACGGAGCTTCAGAGAAGTCGTCAGAACTTCAAATTATACTACGCAATTTGAGAAGAGTCCTCGAAACTTAAGAAAGAAACACCATAGAAGTTTACAGATCTTCATAGAAGAACTCCATTCGTGAACCATTCAGAGAAGTACACGATATTTTAAAGAAGTCTTCGGAACTTCAGAGAAGTTCACGAAACTTCAGAAAGGGCCACGGAATTTCAAAAAAAAATCACGGAATATTGAAGATGTTTATGGAATTTCAGATCCTCGAAACTTCGGAAACGTTCTCGAAACTTAAAAGAAGTTCACGGAAATCTGAAGAAATTCGGAACAAATTCGGAAATCTGAAATTTCACGGAATCTTAAAGGATATTCACGGAAGTTCACGGATTTTCAGAGGGGCTTATGGAATTTTGAAAAAGTTCGCCAAAACTTAAGAAAAAGTCACGCAACTTTAAAGAAGTTCATTGAACTTTACAAAAGCTTACGGAGCTTCAGAAAAGTTCACGGAATCTCGAAAAAACGGATGAAATCTCGCGAAACTTTTCACAAAAAGATTTTTAGAGCGGTTTATGGAACCTTAAAGAAGTTCACGAATATTCAGAGAAGTGCATGAAAGTTTAGAGAACTCCTCTGAACTTCCTTGGATCTTACGAGACAATTTTTAGAGAAATTCGCGGAACTTTAGATAAGTTCACGAATATTCAGAGATGACACGATATTTCAAAGAAGTCCTTAAACTTTAGAAGAGGATTCACGGAATCTTGAAGAAGTTCACGGTAATATATGTAGAGAAGTTTACGGAATTTCGGAAAAATCCTAGAAACTTCGGAAACATTCTTGAAACTTAAGAGAAGTTCTAGGAACTTTAGACAATATCACAAAACTTCAAAGGAGTTCGTGGAGCTTCAGAGAAGTTCACGGATTTTCAGAGGAGCTTATGGAATTTTGAAAAAGTTCGCAAAAATTTTAGAGACACTCACGCTATTTTAGAGAAGTTCAGTGAGCTATACAAAAGATCACGGAACTTCAGAAAAGTTCACGGAATCTTGAATAAACGGAGGAAATCTCACAAAACTTTTTACAAAGAGATTTTTAGA